>OZ024830.1:88309635-88354691 GCA_964016985.1 Anodontia alba | reverse complement strand
AAGCTTTCTTATTTCATTATGAAATTGTATGTTGTGTGTACTCATTAGAATCACAGATTCTAATGAGTACACACAACATACAATTATTGTGTAGAAGATCGATAGATTTCCCACAATTAGCGATATTTGCTTCCTGACCTGGTACCATAATTAACCTTCACTGGCTCAACTACCCATGGCTAGAACAATTTTCCATGGTCCCAAAGGTGTTCGAGCCACTGAAGTTCGACTGTACTGTTCTCAGTCTTTGTCTTAAAATTTGAACAAGTCTATGTGGCAGCCTAATGGTGTGTATATGGAGGACCTAACACTCGTGGTTATTTCATATGAAATTTATGAATCGAGCCATTGGCGAGTTTTATAAATTACATATGAAATGACAACGACTGTAAGATTCTGTTTATCATATCACCATTTTAAATTGGATTTTATCGTCTATAAAGTTTACAGTTGTTCAACAGAAAATGCATGGGTCGCGCCTGTTATGGTTTCGTACCCTGGGACCCCGCCACCCCATCCCCCTGCACTAAAGTATTTCACCGAAACAACAATAACATAAAATGCATTGTCAACATGGACGTCGTAATGAAGTTACTCGTTCACGCTAAAGTGTTATGTAAAGTACAGTCAAACCTCGATAGCTCGAACACCGATGGCTCGTTTACCATGGCTAATTCGAACTCGTTTTTGAGTCCCTACGAAATTCTTCCGATAGCTTAAGAAAACAAATAGTTAAGGAAATTTTCTTATTTTATCACGAAATCGTATGGTGTGTACTCATTAGAATTGCCTCATCGAGGCGATTCTAATGAGTACACTCAACATACAGTATCGTGTAGAAAATCGAAAAGATTTCCCTAAATTATCATTATTTGCTTCCTGACCTGGTGCCATGATTAACCCTCAGTGGCTCGAACTACCCATATCTCGAACAAATTTCCACGGTCCCAAAGATGTTCGAGCCATTGAAGTTCGACTGTATATGGTCATACGATTTTTATGTAATGACGTTACGCTATTAACACCGTTGGACGAGTGGCAAACACCGTTGACCCTGATCAGACGCTGCGTTCTGTGGGGTCTTATCTGGATCTACACTATTTGCTCAGATCTGACTGTCTGAATACTTACGGATTATACAGTAAAACCTCAATGACTCGAAACCCGACGGCTCGATTACCATGGCTGATTCGAAGTCATTTTTAGTCCATAGGAAATTCTCAAGAAAATATATAGGGCTATTTTAAAGGATTTTAATTATTTTATCATGAAAATGTCTGTTGTGTGTACTCATTAGAATCGCCTCGATAAGGCGATTCTAATGAATACACTCAACATACCATTAGTCCATGGATTCTCGAAAAGACATCCAAAAATAATGAAATTTTATAAGAATTATTTACTATATAGTTTGCACAGTCTGGTCTGCAAGGTACTTGGTCTACAAAATGTCCCATTTTAGTCCACCGCATACCGGTCCATGGTCCACTCGTCTGCATGATTTAGTCTGCAAATTATACCCTCCTAACCTGGCGCTATGGTTAACTCTCAGTGGCTCGAACTACCAATGTCTAGAACAAATTTCCATGATCCCAAAGATGGTCGAGCCATTGAGGTTTGACTGTACTTGCAGATTGGTCCTGCCGCACAGAGGATACAAATACAAATAATATAGTTACCATTACGAAAACATGCCTATTCAAATATACTAAAAATTTTACCACCAAAAATGAAAATTTCAGGTAAAAAATTCTGATTTTTTTCATATTTCTGCTCAAAACATAGATTGTGGGTACTCGTTAGAACCGCCTTGGCGAGGCGGTTCTAACGCGTACCCACAATCTATGTTTTTGAGCAGAAATAAGAAAAATAATACTCGTATACTCCTGCAAACCCCGGCTTTACTATATAAAAGTGGGTTTAAGGGGGTCAAATTATATAGGCGTGTTTTCGTGATGCATTGTGACTGAAATGATATTTTAAGACATTTGATGTAAACTATACTGTGTGTTGCACAAAACAAGGTTACCATGGCCATATTAGAATTAATTAATCCGACAGAAGTACATTTCTGATGTAAACACGGATGATCAGTTGAGAATCGACGCGAGGGCACTTATGACATTTGTAAACAGCAAAGATCGAGGCCACGCATTCTGAAAAGAGATTTACCTTTTCAAGACTTTTTTCTACGGTAGACAATTATTTTTAAGTGTAAAACGAAGACCTTGATTAGACTGCACGAACGCTGATCGTTGGCTTACCTGAATGATTGCTTGTAACCATAAACTTTAAGGTCTTATTTTCATGTTGAGCTCATTTAGTTGTGCATTGTTCCTTACATAACAGAAAAGATCGGAATATCGCTTCAGGTTCAAGGCACTAAAACAAATTAAAGCAGACGACATTCTAAAATTGATTTTGCTATCTTTTTTTTTTTTTCCAGACGAATCACATGAAAGTTCAAGTCTTATTTTATCTGCTTTTCTCTGCAAACAAGTACCAAAAACAAAAATAAATAAAAATAAAATGTCGTCTGCTGCAATTGTTATTAGCGCTTTAAGGGTCAAATCCAGTTATTCTTTAACCAAACTAATGAGAAATCTCAGGCAGGCGTGTCATGGAAAAAGGGTCTGTCAAAATTATGCCAATAGTAAAGGCTGGCCAGATCAGACGAGAAACTGCAAAAGATAAAAAGACCGCTCGACGCGTAAAGGATTATTGAATCCTTCTGAAAAGAATGAAAATTGAAAGCAACGAACATACAACTCCGGACTAAAAGTAGCCAGTTTCGGCCAATTAGGCACCATCAGTAATACTCATATAAATTTTCAAAACTCCCGGAATGAGCTCAGTCCCCATCGAATTATCGGACGAGCATCATTTCAACGAGGTGATGGGATGACACCGCCATCGTACGATCCAAGATGACGGCAAACCCAGCTACCATTCTTTATAAATCTGTAGCGGGCCATTATCGGCATTACGAAAACACGCCTATTCAAGTATATAGAAAATTTCACCTCCAAAAACTGAAAATTTTTAGATAAGAAAACTCTGATATTTTTTCATAATTCTGCACAAAACATAGATTGTGGGTACTCGTTAGAACCGCCTCGGCGAGGCGGTTCTTACGAGTACCACAATCTATATTTTGAGCATAAATAAGAAAAATAATGCATACCCCTCTAAACCCCAGTTTTACGATATAAAAGTGGGGTTTAAGGGGGTCAAAATTATATAGGCATGTTTTCGTGATGGAGCATCATTTCAACGAGGTGATGGGATGACACCGCCATCGTACGATCCAAGATGACGGCAAACCCAGCTACCATTCTTTATAAATCTACAGCGGGCCGCTATCGGCCCGTCAGGGTAGCTGACGGGCCGATAGCGGTCCGCTATAGATTTATAAAGAATGTTTACTTGGAAGATGCCGACGGGGTGAAACACCGACAAAACAGCCATGGACTAGCTGGCGCCCAGCGAGTCGGTGGAAGGGGAATACGCCAACGACCAACAAGTCCATCACGAAAACATTCCTATATAATTTTGACCCCCTTAAACCCCACTTTTATATAGTAAAACTAGGGTTTACAAGGGTATACATTATTTTTCTTATTTCTGCTCAAAAACTTAGATTGTGGGTACTCGTTAGAACCGCCTCGTATATAAAAGTGGGGTTGAAGGGGGTCAAAATTATATAGGCGTGTTTTCGTGATGCTGTAGACTGAATGAACTCCGGCACACTATATATTGGAAGATTCTAATTTCGATTTTAGGTATGTCAGGCTATGTGATATAGATATTCCGAGAGAAAAATGGTTGAGGTATTTTACAAACAGTGGAGACCCTGATCAGACGCCGCGTTCTGCGGCGTCTGATCTGGATCTTTACCATTTGCCAATTACCCTTTTAAGCGAGACTATAATAGGTTAATGCTTTTGGATAACCAAATTAAACAAGCTGTTTTTGTTGTTGTTCTTTCTTCTTCTTCTTCTTCTTTTTCTTGTTTTAGGCTGACAGCAAAAAAAAAAAAAAAAAAAAAAAAAAAAAAAAAAAAAAAACTCTGATCAATTCTGATTCTCACTGGGTGCACATGCTCTAAGAGGGCGGGATTCACTTGGCTGAGATTCCGCCATTTCGTTAAAAAGAGACTATTCTTATGATGTCTTTCGTTTTAGAGTAGAATCCTTTTCAAAAGGAAGGCAAACCAACCATTTTGACAAAGTTGCCTCCCTTGAAAATGTATCAATTCCGCTTAAGGTATAGTTCCTCACTCTGTTAAACACCCATTTTGACAGAGTTGCCTCCCTTGAAAATGTATCACTTCCGCTAAAGGTATAGTTCCTCACTCTATGAAACGCCCATTGTGACATAGTTGCCTCCCTTGAAAATGTATCACTTCCGCTTAAGGTATAGTTCCTCACTTTGTGAAACGCCCATTTTGACAAAGTTGCCACCCTTGAAAATGTATCACTTCCGCTTAAGGTATAGTTCCTCACTTTGTGAAACGCCCATTTTGACACAGTTGCCTCCTTGAAAATGTATCACTTCAGCTTAAGGTATAGTTCCTCACTTTATGAAACGCCCATTTTGACACAGTTGCCTCCCTTGAAAATGTATCACTTCCGCTTAAGGTATAGTTCCTCACTCTGTAAAACACCCATTTTGACAGAGTTGCCTCCCTTGAAAATGTATCACTTCCGCTTAAGGTATAGTTCCTCACTCTGTTAAACACACACTTTGACAAAGTTGCCTCCCTTGAAAATGTATCACTTCCGCTTAAGGTATAGTTCCTCAGTTCCTCACTCTGTTAAACACACATTTTGACAAAGTTGCCTCCCTTGAAAATGTATCACTTCCGCTTAAGGTATAGTTCCTCACTCTGTTAAACACCCATTTTGACAAAGTTGCCTCCCTTGAAAATGTATCACTTCCGCTTAATGTATAGTTCCTCACTCTGTTAAACACCCATTTTGACACAGTTGCTTGCCTTGAAAATGTATCAATTCCGCTAAAGATATAGTTCCTCACTCTGTTAAACACCCATTTTGACAAAGTTGCCTCCCTTGAAAATGTATCAATTCCGCTTGAGGTACAGTTCCTCACTTTGTGAAACACCCATTTTGACAAAGTTGCCTCCCTTGAAAATGTGTCAATTCCGCTAAGGTATATTTCCATACTGTGAAACACCCATTTTGACAGAAAATATATCAATTCCGCTTGTTATATTTCCTCGCTCTTTGAGACAGACCCATTGGAAATTATCATTTCACCCTAAATATTTGGACACATTACTGGCCTACAGTAACTATATGTCAATATAAAATATTAACCTCTAATATTTGATGATAGGCTTGGATAAAGGTACAAAATATATAGAGCTGTACCCCAACATTCGAACTTCGACCTCTGAAGTGTCAACATCGTCTGCAGAATAACTAAAGAATAACCATGTCTGAGTCTGTTATACCTGCAGTACTCCTCAGGGCCCTGAGTGAGTACAAGTTTGTTGGTCATCCTCTCTGGAGGATGGCTGACGGGAAGGATCATGTTCGCGTTGAACTGACCTTCCATAAGACGTTACCAACGCTACCAGTCTACAAGAGGAGGGCCGAAAGCAGGAGGCAGCCTGCACCCTCTGCTGGCGAGTGGCCTCGCCAGCCCACAGCTGCTAGACAACCCCACCGCCGACGACCAGACCGACGGCTCCAGCACGCCGACAGCCGACAACGCCGGAGGAGACAACACCGCCAGCACCGCAGATACTACAGATCGACACAACTACCATCACAGAACCAAGACCACCAAAGACAGCACGGATCACGCCATCAACCATCATCCAGAGACCAGCTTCACCGCCTCCTTGTCCGGAATCGCCACCGTCAAAGAAGCCGAGAACAAAGTCGCCGGCGACGAACACTGCACCCACGCAGTACTTTCATGTCGGCATTGAGGAATACCCTCTACATGAAAAGTACGAGCTCCAGGATGTCACATCTACAAAGTTCAAGGCCATCGCAAAAGCTGGAAGACTAGCAAGAGACGACGAAGAGATCAACGTCGACCTACCAGTCTACTTCGTCTACCATAGAGACAACAAACATTGGACTCTCATCAAGGGACCTACTTCAAAGTTCTTCGACGAAGTCTGGTACGAATACATCGAGAAGCTTTATAAGAGAGCACCAAACAACGGAACTCAGCATACTGGTACGACACCCTGGAGAAATCCTGTAGTGACCCCCTAGGGGGAGGTGGAGGACCACTACTTCTTCGCCTGGTGCCGCCAAGTTACCTTGGCATGACTTACTCCTAAGTAGGTCAAACTTGCGGCACGCGGACTCGGGTGAGGTCACCTCGATTCCTGGGTGAGGACACCCTCTTGGTTCCTGGGTGAGGACACCCCCTCTGCTTTTGGGTGAGGACACCCTCTCGGCTCCTGGGTGAGGACACCCCCTCTGCTTCTGGGTGAGGACACCCTCTTGGCTCCTGGTTGAGGACACCCACCTTGCATCCCTTCCGGCGTCTGACCGACCGACATGTGGCTAGTGAGTGCACCTTACTCTCGACTCGACCTGTGTGCCTAATGCATTATGCAGTCGGAATTGACACGCATTAGGTACGAGATTAAAAGCTCAAAACTTTTCGGCCGATCGTCAAAATTCTGCATCTTACAGGCTGGACTACTACTCTCGCACGAGGTCTGGACACGCCCGCTTCGTGTCTGGACGTGCACGCACTCCGTGTCTGGGCGAGTTGACCTAGTAATGAATTTAACTAGGCACCGTTTCAAACCAACCCAGTAGTCTAGTAAAACTAATCCAGATTTATCTGGCGCTGCCTCTATGTGACTCAGTTGCCTGGCAGCGTTATAAATCTGAAAACTGAACTCAGATGTATCTATTTAGAAAGGGTGGTTGAGCAAAATTGGGCTCCTTCTTATTTCTAATTATACTCATAGTCTGATTCAGCCTAAAATAGACACCTAATTAGTGCAAATTACGAATCGGATTCGTGATTTGCACTTATTAGATTCCGTATCTGTTTTTTTTTTTTTTTTTGTTTTTGTTTTTGTTTTATAAATTCTTTATGTTTCTTCTTGATGTTATACTTATCAATTATGTCCATGTAACTGAATAACGTCAATAACCAACCATAACGTCATCAGCGTTAGGCTTACATGTACGTGACGTTATTGGAAATAACCAAATGGTTTAAATGTGGTGATTTTCTGACTAAAGTATGTAGAAATAACTGGCCATTAAAAATACTTTTCTCTTTTATTTTTCAGTGTTACATTTTATAATGGTAAGCATACGACTCCAACGCAAGAAAACGTACCTTCTAACATATGCGCCTTACGAGGACTCAACCGCGCAGTCTGATCACAGTCTTCATTGTAAGCATGAGGAAATTGCATCCTTTCCCATCTAAAATGCGCCCAGTGAAGATTTTGATCAGACTGCGTGAATGCGCAGGCTGATCTTGATTCTCTCTGGGCGCATATGTCCACAGGCACGTTTTCTGACGCGGCCCATTTGACCTTTAAAAGTAAGAATACTATTTATAGTCATTAATCCTGGCCCTGCCTGTGCAAATAGTGTAGCTCCAGATCAGTTGGCTTCTTAAGAAGCCAACTGATCTGGATCTGCACTGTTTGGCATCAAGTATGTGAATTTATATCAACAATCTGATCAAGTAATCTGATTAGCTGAAGATTAGAAATAGGCGTGGCATCTTAATTCATTCAGCATGGCAAGGGTTTTATGGTTTGATGCAGAGGTCAAAGTAAACACAATAAACACTGTTTGGGTTGTTGTTGTGCGGATTTTAACGCTACCAGGCACCCGAGGCACATAGAGGCAGCGGCGATTGTTATGTACATGTATTTGTACAGCCTTGCTTTCATGGATCACCCATGCACACTTGGTGCCACTGTCTGTCACCAAGCGCCGCCCTGTCCACTTTATACTCAACCCAGGGCACGTCGAGTATGAGCTTGGCGTACTAATGGTCTGAAAATTGTCTCGACCCGAGCGGGATTCGAACTCACGATATCCCGCTTGAAAGTCGAGTGCTCTGACCACTACACTGACCACTAGGCCACCCAGCCCAGCAATAAACACTCCGTGGTTTACATTGTTATATAGACAACCTCGGTCGTCCGGGCGTTTTTTCCGAATGTCACGTGATATTTATTTTCGCATAGAATCGGAGGTGAAAGCGGCCGCTACTTTGTATTGTCATCTATTTGTTTTAAACAAAGACAACAAATATTTCTGTTATTTCTATCATCAAATACTATAACTCACTTTCAAAATGATTGCACAACTATTAAATTCACATAGTTTAAGAAGAGCATGTTATTTTTTATTTTCTATTTTTTTATTTCATTTTTTTATTTATTTGTTTATTTATTATTATTTATTTATTTATTTTTTTTTTTTTTTTTTTGGTGGGTGGAGGGTATCTGATTGTGTATAAACTATCTAGAAAGACCCTTGACGAACGAGCGTTTATAAACAAACAGTCAATCTTTTTTAGCAATCCTTTTAATCGGTTGCACATTTTGTTGACACAATTCACGCATTAGAGAAATGGCGGTTACGCACGTGGAATTACTAGAAGTTACGAAAGAAAATCCATAAGCATCGATCGAACAAAGCGGAAATTTACCAGCTCATATTTTAAAAAGTATAATAACAATAATATGAACGCAAATAGAAAAAAAAAACAATACGTTACTCCATTGAAAACATGGCACGTCATATGCACCTTAACACACATATCAAAGTCGCGGCGAGTGACAATGTGATACGGTTACCAAGAAAATGTTTTTGCAGAATACAAGTTAATGGAGTTTTTAAACCTTAGTGACAAAATTGTTGGACTGGAGTTATAATTTATGCAAATTATGGCAAACTATCTCTAAAAGGCCAAACTGCTGCCCGATTTTTTCCAAGGGAATTTAGCTATCACTTCATGCTCATGATGGCCAATTATAAAGATATGAAATTCAATTTCAGAATCTGTACGAATTTGCCACTGTGTTTTTAAATAAAGTTCCTTTTCGTTGTTCACCTCTAGTTATGTTTCAACATGAGTTTCATAAATATGTATGACCTTCGCATAGGTAATTAGGTTGGAAACAAAAATAAAAAAAAGAAACATTAGCATATTCTCTGTGTTTTTTAATTCATCAAGAAAACATGCCTATATAATGTTGACCCCATTAAACCCCACTTTTATATTGTAAAACTGGGGTTTACAGGGGTATACATTATTTTTCTTATGTCTGCTTAAAACATAGATTGTGGGTACTCGTTAGAACCGCCTCTGCGAGGCGGTTCTAACGAGTACTCACAATCTATGTTTTGAGCAGAAATATGAAAAATATCAGATTTTTTATCTGAAAAATTGCCATTTTTTGATGGTAAAATTTTCAGTATATTTGAATAGGCGTGTTTTCGTAATTGATACATGTATCGGTATATAATATAGCTAAGAAATCTTGATTAGGCGTAAAATAGCTGTGTTTCCATTAAATGCTGAAAAAAATATGGTCGGTAGGTAGAAGAAACCTTTTTTTCTATTTTTCTCCCGGAAAGAACAGGGTCGGGCCTGTAATTTTATGAAAATACAGGTATTTTGTTTAGGATCGGTGCTTTACTTTTTTTATTTTGCATTTTTACTAATAGAAAATAGCAGAGTCGGGTGTTTGAAACAGGGTCGGTCGGGTTAGTGGAAACATAGCTATTTTTTACGCCTTACTGTTTAAGATTTAGTAGTGTTCTCTTGAAAAATAATTCATTAAGAAGGAAAAGCGTGACCTTATTATTGAATAAATAATGGTTGCCATGCAATGTTTTCACCTCCAAAATGGTGGGTGTTTGGTTGCTACGGAGTGTACGTAACGTAATGCCAAGATTGTCTATGTTTTTTCATAATGATGTTGGTTGTGATCAGCAAGATGGTTCAATCTCTGATAAGGAGAAAAAGGGTGTCCTAGAACATAAAAGAATACAACACATTTAGGACAAGAACAGGAATACGACAAACAACTATAGACATCCTATTCTTTCACAGAATGAAGCATAAACTTAGGCAACATTTAAAGACATACTGGCATTTCTCTTAACCCTTGTCATGCTGAATAATTTAAGATGCCACGCCCACTTCTAATTTCCAGCCAATCAGATCACTTGATCCGGGTTCTTGATAGAAATTCACATTTTTAATGACAAACAGTGCAGATCCAGATCAGTTGGCTTCTTCAGAAGCCAACTGATCTGGATCTACACTGTTTGCCAAGACAGGGCAATTCGTGTTCAGCAAGAGAAATTTAATTTTTAGTTCTAGTAAAACTAATACAGATAACGGCCACATATGACACCGACACGCAACTTATTAGACTATACACAGACGGCCCTCTTATTACTCAGACAACTATGCACGTTTATCAAAGGTGGTAAATAATACTATGCGTTATCTCAGCTCGAATACTGATGCTGCACAAAATAATTGTTTGCTTATGTGGAGAGCATAAATGTAATAAATGCAAATATTGACTTAGTGTAGAAGTTTAGAAAAAATGTAGGGAAACCTACATTTTTCTGATCAATTTAGTAAAATTGCCATATGTTATAAACGAAAGGGGTACTACATTGATGTCATAAAACAGTCTGCTTGCTTAGCTGTTGACCAAATCGCGGCTACTCACTTTGTTTAACTCTTTAATTGCACATTGATGGTTCAGGGTTCCGACTCTGTGGTGGTCCCGATTTAAAACTACTTATTAGATGATCTAAGCTGGAATGGTTTGTCTTTTTCTCGGTCCATCGGCCAATGAATTACTTGGTGTGTGTGTGTGTGTGTGTTGGTGGGGGGGGGGGGGGGTGGGGGGGGGGGCGGCACGCATATATTTGTTCGGTACGTGTGGAGGTAGTCTAATCCATCCATGAATCATTACTGGCAACAGATAAATCACAGATTAAGCCTATAATGAAGCTAAGATGAGAACTTAACAAAAACATCGTGTTGAGACACTTGGAGAGCCCTGCGGTGTCAAACATCATCGCTGAAATACTAGAGCAAATGAAAACCACCAGCTGGATCCAGGTGAACCAAGAAACGGACATAAAAGCCTGTCTGTGGTTTTACAAAAGAGCTCGCCCTTATGCTTATTTATCATTTAATAACAAATCTTTCCATAATTTCATTTTCGTGACCATTTTCGTGCACGTCATCAATGGCTCTTCCAACATTGTCTAGGACTTGTTAACCTTCAAACAACTTTATCCTGTATCGACGGTCCTTCAAAATGCAGCCACATTCAGAAAAGCTCAGTTCCTTGTTAAAGGACTTATCAGCATTTTTCCACACTTACTCCATAGAATTTTCTGATGACGCACTGGTTAATATTGCAGTAGAAGGCTTACATCTGCTCCTTTTATCTTCGCCGACCGATGTTAACCCTTAAAGCGCCAATCACAACTATTGTCGTCTGCTTTGTCTTTTGCCAGTTACTTTAAAAGTCATTTCTGCAAACAGTGTGGACCCAGATCAGACTGCTCCTTTAGGAGCAGTCTAAAGGAGCAGTCTGATCTGGGTCCACACTGTTTGCCTGTACGCAAAAATAGATTTGAAAAGTTTGCAAGAATATTCAGCAGACGACATAAACAGACGACGTTTTCAGATGCAGGTTTTCTTGGCGCTTTAAGGGTGAATGATCTTTATGAGTATTCTTGTATCTACACACGGCTTAGCGAGTATCATCGATCTTCACAAGGTTAGACATACTAAACATTGTTATATAACCAGGGTGTTCAATTATTTTAAACATCATGTTTACTATGTTTCCATAAATAGCTTTATTTACTATGTTTCCAAAAATAACTTTCTGGAACAACATGTTTACAATAACATGATGTTTACGTCCTTGATACTGGACTGAGTTATTTTTGGCATGTCATGGAAGATTTAGAAGTTACTTGATTGGAACTGGAAAATAAGAGATGCTTGTAGTAAATTCTTTTTCTAGAACGTTCTTTGACATTATATAAGGAGAGAAGATTTTCATCTGGGCATCTTTGTATACTTTCACTGGAAATTATTCTACACTGGATTACTTTAATATTTTATTCATTCTGGACTTAAATTCTGAATTCAGGAACTTTAAATTGTGGGATCAGAAACTGATATTCAAAGGATTTGTTTTATAAATTCTTGTGGATTATTTTTGAGGGACTTTGTGACATAATCTTGAAAGGTACTGTTCACTTACATTCTTTTGTTTTGAATCTTATTTTTTGTGAATAAATATTGTTAATAATTTAAAGCTTCTTGCTGGTTTCACTTTCACTTCTTTCTCGTTACGCCTGGCTCGTAACAACATAATGTAGACAAATGCTTCGACAACGTCTTCTGTAGCCTTTCTTACATTAATAGAAGCCCCAAGTTGATCTACACTATCCAGGTTTCCCCTTTCGCTAAAAGGTAGCTGTATGGTCACATAATTAATAGAAGCGTCTGCTTCTTCATGTCGACATTTCAGTTTAGCGATCTCGAGATGTGGAATCTCATTACGAGAACACGCCTATTCAAATATACTGAAAATTTTATCAACAAAAAATGAAAATTTTCAGATAAAAAATTCTGATATTTTTCATATTTCTGCACAAAACATAAATTGTGGGTACACGTTAGAACCGCCTTCAGCAGAAATAAGAAAAATAATGTATACCCCTGTAAACCCCAGTTTACTATATAAAAGTGGGATTTCGTGAGGGGGTGGGTGGCGGGGGGGGGGGGGGGGGGGGGGGGAGCAAACTTATATAGGAATGTTTTCGTGATGTGTCTGTCGGCTACTGTGTTTAAGTAGCACACTTCATGTAACCCACTACATCTAAGTCACAGGTGCACATTCATTCCTGGGCCGCTAGTCAGCCAGACATCATAATAGCGAAGTCTTTAATGATTCTGCTTTCAAAACTGCGCCAAAGTGTTTTGGTCTGCATTTTTCTGGTCAGAATAGCATTACTATGACAGTTACTAAGTTACGATCTCCTCGGATAATCTCTTTTATTGACGGATATTTGTATACATTGTATGTCACACACAAAATCCTAATATGCATAACTTTGTTGAGTTATTAACGTCAACCCGGAAAAAGGGTATTCGCAATTTGGCTATTTATACATATATCGCCTTTAAAAAGAGAAAGGAGCTGGTGTATTTAAGTGGCGCAGCCTCTATGTGACTCAGTTGCCTGGTAGCGTTAACAATCTAGTTAGATAGACGTAAATGTACTTAAGTAGTTTGTAATAGGAATAATAGTGGTAGTAGTGGTGGTGATGATGATAATTGTGCTTAAAATAGCAATGATGTTGGTGGCGATAATAATGGCAACGGTGATAATTGTGGTAGTAGTAGTGGTGGTGGTGGTGATAATAATAATAACATTATTGTTGTTGTTATTATTGTTATCATTATTGTTATTGGTATTTGATGACCAGGTTAGTCAGAGCCGGATACAATTAGTCTTTTAACTCCCTTGTAAGATTCCTTACTGATTTCCGCATTCTATCAAATTAAATGTTGTATTTTTGATGATCACTTTAAGCTAGGACCAGGCTAGCGAATGCAGACTAAACTTAGATTTTGCTGTTTGCAAGTGTATTCATTTTAATATGTAGTTACCTGATGATTGAGGAGGTCGCGGATCGACTGTACGATCTATCTTGCGATGGCATAGGTTGATCCGGGAATTCATTTCTCATGGATTTAAAAACGTAGGATTTCCGTATTTGTTTGCAGCCGGTCTTACTGTACTTAGAGGTATTTGCCAATCATGGAAGGAGGTATATTAGTTTATTAGTTGCTACTATGCATGATGAGTGTGAGTAAAAAAACGGGGTAATTGGAAAGGGAAATAGTCATCTCCCCTGGCTTGCTTTCTTCCAATTAATCAATATCAATTTAATGTTAAAGTTATTTGATGAACAACTCAGTCTGGTACCAGGCTGCGCTAATAGGTAGACTGAACTTAGATTTTATTAATTCAATTTGAGTTTCTCCAATTTATTATATAGTTATCCGATGATCAAGGAGGGGGCCTGTGCAGTCTGATTATGGAATGGCATAGGCTGATGCGGGACTTGGTTTCTCACGGCATCACGAAAACATGCCTATATAATTTTGACCCCCTTAAACCCCACTTTTATATAGTAAAACTGGGGTTTACAGGGGTATACATTATTTTCATATTTCTGCTCTAAAACGTAGATTGTGGGCACTCGTTAGAACCGCCTCGTCGAGGCGGTTCTAACGAGTACCCACAATCTATGTTTTGAGCAGAAATATGAAAATTATCAGAATTTTTCATCTGAAAATTTTCATTTTTTTGGTGGTATAATTTTCAGTATATTTGAATAGGCGTGTTTTCGTAATGGATTTCAAAATTTAGGGTTTCGGTATTTGTTTGCACTCTGTCTTATCGAGATAAAGCATAGAGGTATTTTTCGCTCATGGAAGGAGGTATATGCTTAGTATATGATTAGTATGGGTGAACAGATGGGAGTTTTGGGAGTGGAGATGGTCATCTCCCCTGCAAGATTTCTTACTGGTCCCCACATAATATTCATCACGAAAACATACCTATGTCATTTTGACCCCCTTAAACCCCACTTTTTATAGTAAAACTAGGGTTTACAGGGGTATACATTATTGTTCTTATTTCTGCTCAAAAACATAGATTGTGGGTATTCGTTAGAACCGCCTCACCGAGGCGGTTCTGACGAGTACCACAATCTATGTTTTGAGCAGAAATATGAAAAATATCAGAATTTTTTATCTGAAAATTTTCAGTTTTTGGAGGTGAAATTTTCTATATATTTGAATAGGTGCGGTTTCGTAATGAATTAGATGTTTTAAGTTGTTTGATGCCCAGGTAAGACTAGGATCAGGCTGCGCGAATGTGTAGACCGAACTTCGATTTTGTTGTGCAAGTTTGTTAAATTTAACCTATAGTCATCTGATAATGGAGGCGATCTCGGATCGGCCTGTGCTATTGGGCCATGAAGTTGCATAGGCTAATCCGTGACTTCACGCCTCATATATCTGTTTATGCATCTTGTTTATTCAGCATATAGGGTTTTGTCACTCATGTAAATGAGGGATATGTATGTTTACTTGCGTGATGAAAGTGGGTAAACAGAGAGAGTCTTGGAAGGGGAGATAGTTGTCTCCTCTGTCAGGATTCCTTACTGGTCCCACGTACATTATGAATAGCTATGTATCAATGTGGGTTATATAAAAAGTGACATGGAAGTGTGTCAGTGCATAATAGCGATATTAGTATATTGCAATCTTTGTATATGTGGAATGGCGCATATTCACTATTCACAGTTTGGAAAACTGTCATATTGATCGCCATTTTAGTATTTTATGTACATGTTTTGTTATATTTATACCTGCGGAGCTCAAGGGCCAGTTGGCCTATGTTCTGAAATAAAATTATCTATAAATCTAACTATCTTTCAATCATATCGCTCAATGATTACCTGTCGAAGACAGATTGACTGAAAGGGAAACAATCCAAATATGTTTTCCCGCTGTAATCAGGAAAGACAACTACATAACGAAAACACGCCTATTCAAATATTTAGAAATTTCATCTCCTGAACTGAAAATTTTCAGATAAAAAAATCCGATATTTTTTTTTTCATATTTCTGCTCAAAACATAGATTGTTGGTATTCGTGAGAACCGCCTCGGCGAGGCGGTTCTCACGAGTACCCACAATCTATGTTTTTGATTAGAAATAAGAAAAATAATGTATACACTGTAATCCGCATTTTTACTATATAAAAGTGGTGTTTAAGGGGACCAAAATTATATAGGCATGTCATTGTAATGATACTGCTAATCACTTCAGAAGTCAGTACGTCCGACAATACAATTCCCTTTCCTGTAATGCTTTTCCCTATGCGCAATCTATTGAACCGCAACGTAAAGAAGCGTACCTTTTGACATAATGCCCATTGAATACTCAAATCTGTCTGCGCATCCGCCCAGCCTGATCAGAGGCTGCGTTGTACGCATGAAGAAACTTTGCATCATTATCTATCCATTAAGCGCGCAGTGAAGATTCTGATCCATCACGTAAACATGCCTATATAATTTTGACCCCCTTAACCTTACTTTTATATAGTAAAACTAGGGTTTACAGGGGTATACATTATTTTTTCTTAATTCTGCTCAAAAACATAGATTGTGGGTATTCGTTAGAACCGCCTCGCCGAGGCGTTTCTAACGAGTACCCACAATATATGTTTTGAGCCGAATTATGAAAAATATCAGAGTGTTTTATCTGAAAGTTTTCAGTTTTTAGAGGTGAAATTTTATATATATTTGAATAGGCGTATTTTCGTAATGAGACCGCGCGAATGTGCAGACTGCTCTGAATCTTCGCTAGGCACACGTCTTCTGGTACGTTTTTTTGACGTTGCGCTTCTCATTACAAAAACAAGCCTATTCAAATGTACTGAGAATTTTACCACCAAAAACTGAAAATTTTCAGATAAAAAAACTCTGAGATTCTTCATATTTCTGCTCAAAACATAGATTGTGGGTACTTGTTAGAACTGCCCCAATGAGGCGGTTCTAACGAGTACTCACAATCTATGTTTTTTGAGCGGAAATAAGAAAAATAATGAACACCCCTGTAAACCCCAGTTTTACTATATAAAAGCGGGTTCAACCCTCGCCGAGGTCGGCAACATTCTTTCGTGGAGATTGATCATGAAATATTTTCTACAGTCATTCTCTCCCTTCCGCTGATTCAAGAAGGGCAGTTGTCAGTTTCTGGCGAAAGAATGTGCACAATACTGGTTAACCGCTTAGAGGACTAAGCCTGCCCAGTAAATGGGTGGTTAGGTAAACTGACCGCGCTCGACATGACCCCATTGGGTTGACTTGGCCGTAAAACCTCAACACAAACAAATATAAAAGTGAGGTTGAAGGGGGTCAAAATTATAGAGGCATGTTTTCGTGATGTGTTATAAATGTCCGTGATCTAATACTAATTTAACATAACCCACGCCGACAATACAACAACACACATGGATAGGTCCGCTGTGATATGGTGAGAATAAGATTTCACGCTTTCGTACACAACAGTGTCTTTTCCTTTCTTTTGTGTGGGTCGATAGTTTGGGGCCATTTTGTCATACTCGTCGTACTTTGAGAGATCTATTCCCCTGTTTTTGACTCTCACCGGTTCCTTGAATATTCCAAACTGCAAATAACAATAATAATGATGATAATAGAAAATATTAATAATTATAACGATACTACTACTACTACTAATAATAATAAAAAAATAATAATAACAATAATAATAATAATAATAATGATTATTATTATTATAGTAATACTACTACTACTACTTCTACTACTACTACTACTACTACTACTACTACTACTACTACTACTAATAATAATAATAATAATTATTATTATTATTATTATTATTATTATTATTATTATTATTATTATTATTTTATTGTTCTTATAGTATTAATAGTATCAGTAGTAGTAGTATTCCCATTACCAGTAAAAATCACTACAATAATAATATTTACAAAAAATAATCATTATAATTATACTATTTATTATTATTATTATTATTATTATTATTTTTATCATTATTATTATTATTATTATTATTATTCCAATCAAAAGTAAGAATCACTACAGTAATAATGATAATGATAATGATGATAAAAGTAAATAAATGATAATATGATAACTATAATAATGATAACAGTAATGATAGTATAGGTCAACCATACTGTGCTGTCGCTTTGGATCAGTGGCTACCACCCACAGGGTGCCCTGCGAAGACTCATATTAGACTGCCAGATACGCAACCTGATCTGAGTCTTCACTGGGCGCACATGCTATCTTATAGGAAATACTGCTCCCGGTTCAAATGTTATGTATAGGACTACCGCTTGACGGTTTACATACGAGTATACATAACAGTATAGAATATTACGGAAATCTTTCCTTGTAAAATTTACCGATTTTCCGTCAGCCTCCCGTGGTCCTGTTCAGATCACATTTGAGTCATTTGCTTTGTTTCATGATAGTGTTTGTGATTCTATGCGTTTCACTGTGATGTTTCACAGATAAGGTTTGAGAATCCTCATAATTGGACCGAACATACATGTTTGTAATTTGGAGCTGCACATTACAAAACACATTACGAAAAAAAAAAAAAAAAAAAAAAAAAAAAAAACATGCCTATATCAAATATATTGAAATTTTTACAACTAAAAATGGATTTTTTTTTTTTATAAAAAAAAATTCAGAATTTTTTATTAAAAAAATCAGATATTTTCAATTTCCTACTCAAAACATAGATTATGGGTACTCGCTAGAACCGCCTCGGCGAGGCGGTTCTAACGAGTACCCACAATCTATGTTTTTTCTAGTAAAATAAGAAAAATAATGTATACCCCTGTAAACCCCAGTTTTACTAATTAAAAATGGGGTTTAAGGGGGTCAAAATTATATATGCGTGTTTTCATAATGATCAGGATTCAGGGAAAGGTTTCGCGCTAATTAAACTGGTTTAAGCGCCTTATAGTTTTGCTACTGACTCCCAACCCCCACCCCCTCACTGATCGTTTTCCTTCTGACCTATAACCACACCCACAACCCCTCACTGATCGTTTTCCTACTGACCCATAACAACACCCCTACCCCTTCACTAATACTTTTCGTACCGACCGTTCCAAGGCGGTTTCTCTGTTGCAGTTCTTCTTTGTTTGTGCGTCGGTGGTTTCATATGTGGTGTTTATTTATTTTGTCATTATTTATTCCTCATCTCTACTTCTTTAGGTACCTCTGGAAGGTTTGACTTTGTGATTGTGGCATTTAGTGTATTCACTTTTATTTTTCTTGCACGTCTTGATGAAAAAAAAAATACGCGAAGATACTCAGAAACGGACACGGAGAAGCTTCAATAATGATATACTATATACTATGGTACTATACTGGCATTTAGAAAGATCATAGCCTACCAATGTTACCAGGAGGAAGAGAAAATAAATACTGACAGATAGTAGTCATAATGCACAAGCTACAAACCAAAATCAAGCAAAGCGTAGTAACCAGCCCCTTCATCACCAGCGCGGTGAACAAAACAAGGTTGTTTTGTTTGTTTTACACATCATCCTCTATTTATTCTTTGTGTTTTGACAGATACGTCTATTCAAACAATGTATATACAGATCAGACGCTGATCTGATCTGAATCTACACTGTTGGCCACGCATCAGTCCCTTATACGCTCGTATGACACACCCACAAGTAGTATTACGTTATATGACACACCAATAAGAAGTGCCATGTTAAATAACACACCAACGAATAGTACCATGTTATATCGCACCAACAAGTAGTACCATGTTGTAAGACACGCCAACGAGATGTACCATGTTGTATGACACACCAACGAGTAGTATCATGTTTTATGACACACCAACGAGAGTTACCAAGTTGTATGACACACAAATGAGTAGTTTCAAGTTATATGACACACCAATAAGTAGATGATGTTATATGACATACAAACAGGTAGTACCATGTTCATGACACACAAACAACTAGTACCATATTATATGATACACCAACGATTAGTACCATGTTACATGACACATCAACAAGTAGAACCATGTTATATGACACACAAACAAGTAGAACAATATTATATGACATACCAATGAGTAGTATGATGTTATATAACACCAATGAGTAGTTCCATGTCGCATGACACACCAAGAAACAAAACCTTGTTATATGACACACCGACAAGTAGTACCACGTTACATAACACACCAAGATGTAGTACCATATTATATTAAACACCAATGAGAAGTACCACGTTATATATAACACAAACAAGTGGTATACATGTTATTTGACACCATAACAAGAAGTACCATGTTATATGACACACAAACGAGTATTACCATCTTTTATGACCCACCAAAGAGTATTACCATGTTACCATCGAGAAAAAACCACGATATATGACATAACAATAAGTGGTAACATGATATATTATTCGCCAACGAGTAGTACCATGTTATATGACACATTAACAAGTGGTACATGTTATATGGCACCATAACAATAAGTACCATGTTATATGACACACAAACGGATATTATGTACCATGTTACTTTGTTTGTTTGAGTTGAGGTTTTACGGCCCAGTCAATCCAATGGGGTCATGTCGAGCGCGGTCAGTTTACCTAACCACCCGTTTACTGGGCAAAAAAGCGGTTGACCAGTATTGTGCACATTTTTTTCACCAGAAACTGTCAACTGCCCTTCGTGAATCAGCGGAAGGGAGAGAATGACCGTAGAAAATATTTCATGATTAGTCTCCACGAAAGAATGCTGCCGACCTCGGCAGGGGGTTGAACCCGCGACCTCCTGGTCTCCAGTCGGACGGCGCATCCAACTGGGCCACCGAGGCCGGCATGTTATATGATACACCAATAATGTGGTAATATATTAATTGACACACAAACGAGTAGTAGTAGTACCATGTTTTATAACACACAAAGTAGTACCATTTTATATGACACACCAAGGAGTAGTTCCATGTTATATGACACATGAACGAGTAGTACCATTACATATGACATATCAACAAGTAGTATCATGTTATATGGCAGACCAACAAGAAGTACCATATTACATGGCACATCAATAAATGGTACCTCGTTATTTGACTAATCAAGGAGTAGTAGCATGTTATATGATACACCAACGAGTAGTATCATGTTATATGACACACGAATGAGTACTTCCATGTTATATGCCACACTAAAGAAGTATTGTCATTTGTATGGCACACAAACGATAAGTACCATGTTATCTGAAACACCAACTAGAAGTACCTAGTAATATGACAGACCAACTAGTAGTGCCATATTATATAACAGCCCGAGAAATACTGTACTTTATGACACACTAATAAGTAGTACCATGATATATGACACACAAACGAGTAGTCCCATTTTATATGCCACACAAACAAATGACACCATGTTATATGACACACCAACACATAGTACCATGTCATATGACAGACCAACAACAAGTACCATGTTGCACAATTCATCAACAAGCAGTACCATGCTATATGATGCACCAACCAAACGTATTATGTTATATCACACACAGACGAGTAGAAACATGTAATATGACCCACCAACGAGTAGTACCATGTTATATGACACACCAACGGGAAGAGCCATGATGTGTGATGCACCAACGAGTAGAACTTTGTTATATGACACACTAACGAGTAGTACCATGAGCTTTGACACATCAACAAGAAGTACCATGATATATGACACACCAACGAGTATTTCCATGTTTACGTTATATGACACACAAATACATAGTACCGTGATATATGAAACATCAACATGTTAAACCTGTAATATGACACAGCAACGAGAAGTATCATGTTTTATGATTCACAAAAAGTAGCACCATGTTATATGACACGTCAAGGAGTAGTACTATAATACTTGACACACCAACGAGTAGTAGTACCATGCTATATAACTCACCATGAAGTACCATTTTATATGACACATAAACAAGTAGTACCATTTAATATGACACATTAACAGGTAGTACCATGATATATTCCATAACAATGAGTAGTGCCATGTTATATGACACACCAACAAGTATTGCCATGTTATATGACATACAAACGAGTAGTACCATGATATATGACACATCAACAAGTAGTGTCATGTTATATGACACACCAACGAGACGTGTCATGTTCTTTGGCACACCATCAATAAGTACCATATTATATGACACACCAAGAAAAGGTACAATGTTATATGACCAATCAAGATGTAATACCATGTAAAAGACTTACCAAAGAGTAGTACCATGTTATATGACACACAAAGGAGTTTTTATACTTTTTTAACATTTTGTATGACACAACAACAAGTTGTATTATTTTATATGACATACCAACGAGAAGTACCAATATTATATGATATACAAACGAGAAGTACTAAGTTTTATGACACACCAACTAGTAGTAACATACAAAATGTATTATATGACAAACCAACGAGAAGTACCATACTATATGGCTTACCAGTAAGTAGTACCATGTTATATTATGCACCAACAAGTACTATATTATATGACAAGTACAATATTATAAGACACAACAACGAGAAGTACCATATTATATGACACGCCTACCCTGTACCCTGTTATATGACACACCAACGAGTGGTATCATGTTAAATGACACACCAACAAGTAGTGTCATGTTAAATGAACACACCAACAAGTAGTGTCATGTATATAACGCATCAATAAGTAGTACTATGTTATAAGACACACAAATGAGTAGTACCATTTTATATGATACATCAACGTGTTGTACCTTGTTGTATGACACACTAACGATTAATATCAAGTTATAATACACACCAACAAGTAGTACTATGTTGTACGACTCACCAACGGGTAGTACCATGTTATATGACACACCACCGTGTAGTACCATGTTATATGACACACCAACGGTAGTATCATTTTAAATGATACGACAACAAGTAGTACCATGTTATATGACAGACCAACGAGAAGTATCATTTTAAATGATACAACGACAAGTAGTCCCATGTTATATGACTGACCTATAAGTAGTTCCATGTGTGCTCTCCGTCGTAGTTCGTTTGCTCTTCCTCTTTGTATCATTGGTAGGTTATGTTCTGTGATTATGGCTCTTCCTGGACATCGTTTGTGCTATTAGTTTCGGTTTTAGGACAAAAATCATTACGAAAACATGCCTATTCAAATATATTGAAAATTTTACCACCAAAAATTGAAAATTTTCAGATAAAAATTTTTGATATTTTTCATATTACTGCTCAAAACATAGATTGTGGGTACTCGTTAGAACCGCCTCGCCGAGGCGATTCTAACGAGTACCACAATCTTTGCTTTTGAGCAGAAATAAGAAAATAATGTATACCCCTGTAAACTCCAGTTTTACTATATAAAAGTGGGGTTTAAGGGGGTCAAAATTATATAGGTATGTTTTCGTGATGTGATAAGGGTTTAAAGATGTACTGTTCTTTCTCTGCTTTCGACCTCTTTCTGGAACCGTATTTTTTTTTTTTTTTTTTTTTTTTTTTTTTTTTTGCGCTTTGCACAGAAGAAGTAAGCTGGCAAACTTTGGTCATGATTCAATGAAAAACCTTCTGTCGTAACTACCTCTCCACAAACTTGTTTTATTCCATTCATTGGATTTTATACAAAATCGAATATTTTCATTTTTGCCTAATGGCTGCACATTATGCTGAAATCGATTGTTTACGTAAACTGGCGGCAGGTTTTCCACAAGATCAATCTGGTTCTTTTTTTTTTTTTTTTTCGCAATGTTGTCATAAACCAATAATTGAAAATCAGCAAAGAGAAGTATAAAGTATGTTGTTATACAAAATTTCAAAAAAACAATTACTTTACTAAAGAAATTTTACGGGTCAGTCAGACCATTTTGGCCATAAACTAACTAAATTTTAGTGTAACTGTTTGAGAACAAACTCCTGAAACAGAAAAGGCAAATGATTACGAGGTTAATCAACACAAACGTTTTTTTTTTTGTTTATTGGAATTTTTCCTTTTTTTTTTTTTTTTTTTTTTTTTTTTTTTTTCTTTTTTTTTTTCATTAAGAAACAAAATGCTAAGCAAACAACGTTATGTTTTTTTTTGGTTTTTTTGTTTTAGTTTTTTTTTTTTTTTTATTATTATTTTCAGAATGATGTCGAAAGGACAGTAGAATAAATACGGTAATCACCTGGTAATCACTTATCTCTAGAGGGTCCTTGAAAATGTACCAGTTTACCACATAGCAAGGTGGCTCAAAAGAGGTTCCTCTGTAGGCGAAGAAAGGCAGTTTTTTTCCAGAACCATCCTTATATCTGATGTCTTTATTGGTGATATCTCTAATCGAGAACCCTTCGACTTCAGTTTTGGTATCTGGAGACAAAAAAAAAAAAAAAAAGAAAATAGCATAAAATTCTTGGGAACAGGACATGCCGGGTAATGGCATTAACTCATTTATGCCCACCGTCCCATAAAGGGACACTGACAAACAGTGTAGACCCAGATCAGACGCCGCAGAATGCGGCGTCTGATCAGGGTCTATACTGTTTGCAATAAATACAGGAATTTGCACAAAAGATGGTCATGATCGGCCACCTCCTGTATAGGAAATGAACCCGTCCAGAGAACTGAGGTAGAAAATTCAACGGCATAAATGGGTCACAATTTGCATTCAAAACAATATTAGCGATTGCACAGCATTTCCTACTAGAACACATATGCGCCCAGCGATGACTCAGATCAGCCTGCACACCTGCCCAGTCTGATCAGAGTCTTTACATGGCACTCAGTTGGAAGCCGATGACCAAGTGTGAATCTTCAGGCGGTCAGTGAAGACTCTGATCAGATTGCGTGGATGTGCAGGCTGATCTGAGACTTCGTTTGTCGCATATGCAATCTTGTAGGAAATGCTGTATTAGTTTTCTTTATTTACTGGACGTCTCTTTACATGTTAAATTTTTACGAACTGAACCTTTGTGTACTTTGGTTAAGTTTAGAAATAAAAAAAAGAAACTAATGTGTCCATTTACACGGATGCTTTTCTATTCGTAGCTTAAGTTTTTGGACTGAAAATAGACTAGGCATGTGTCCATTTACACTGATGCTCTGTGTTCTTAACTTAAGGTTTAAACAATATATATATATATATATATATATATATATATATATATATATATATATATATATATATATATATACGAGGGTGAGTCAATAAGTAACCAGCCTATTCCCTTTCCGATGGCCCGAGACGGTCACGATTTTCATGCTTTGTTTCAATATATGTTTTATACATGGGTACAAAATTATACACGTATCGAGTCATTCTTTTATTAGATATTGAATGTCAAATATGGCTAGTGATGCAAACGCATGCTTTTCATCTAAAGTTGAGTACCGTGCTGTAATTCGGTACTTGTATTTAAAAGGTAAAACAGGCAAGGAAATACACGGCTAGTAAGCCGATGTTTATGGGTCTTCTGCACCATCTTATGCTCAGGTTAAATTCTAGGTACGGGAATTCAAACGCGGTAGAACGTCTTTAGAAGATGAAGCCAGGTCTGGACTTCCCCTGGATGTCACCGACGAAGAAATGTGTAAGAAAGTTCGGGATCTGGTATACACTGATAGGCGAATTCAGGTAGAAGAAATAGCGCAGGCATTAGGCATTTCACATGGTACATGTAGCGTTTCAACAATCTTACATGATCGTTTAGGTATGCGCAAGCTAACAGCCCGCTGGGTCCCCAAATCCCTTAGCAATGAGCAAATGGCAACCAGAGCATCAGTATGCTGCGCCTTGTTGAAGCGTTTTAGGTCAAAAGATGATTTTCTCTTGCGTCTGGTGACTGTAGATGAGACTTGGGTTCATTATTATGAGCCAGAGAATAAAGCTCAGAGTCGTCAGTGGGTAGGGCCTGGGTCCCCGAGGCCAAAGAAGTTCAAGACGCAACCATCTGCTGGCAAGGTGATGGCCACAGTATTTGGGACGCAAAAGGCGTTATCATGTTGGACTTTTTACCCAAGAGAAGTACAATAACTGGAGTGTACTATGCAAACTTGTTAGACCAGCTGAGAACCGCCTTCCGTGAAAAACGCCGAGGTAAACTCTCTTAAGGTGTTTTGCTGCAACAGGACAACGCGAGAGTCCACACTTGCAAAGTTGCAATGGATGCTGTAGAGCGAAACGGGTATGAATTAATACCACATCCCGCCTATTCACCTGACCTAGCTCCTAGCGACTTCTTCCTATTCCCAAACTTGAAAAAGGGTATTCGTGGACTTCATTTCCGGTCTGATGAAGAAGTCGTGACGGCAGTTGAGGAGTGGGTCAATGGAAAGGACCCTGACTTTTTCAGTTCTGGGCTGATGGCACTTGAACACCGTTGGTCTAAGTGCATCACACTAGAGGGCAATTACATCGAAAAAGAAGCGGTGGATCTCAACAGGAAATAAGTTAGACTGGTTCCTTATTGACTCAACCTCGTATATATATATACAGTTGACTCTCGTTATCTCGACCCCTCTTATCTCGACCCTATCACTTATGTCGAACTGATTTCTAAGTCCCGATTATTTTCCCTATGTATTTATTGTATTTCAGCTTCGCGTATGTCGAACTACTTTTATGTCGACACTTCGGCTATCTCGACCATCATTTTCAGTCCCTGAATATATTTTTCACAGTTTTTACTACCGCGTATCTCGAACTCGGACCTTTGACGAAGGAAAAAAAATGTAAGATGCGGCGCCGCCGGTCTCTCAGTTAATGAAAATCATAATAGGCTATTGATAAATAAATCAATATTATAATTTTCCCCTTTGTCCAGGTAATTACAAACAACACAAACAATGTCTAAAATCCGTAATTATGAAATCACGTGCGTGTCGAGTCGGGTTTGACACGCGGCGCTCAACACCGTCTCGTGTCATTGATTTGTAAGATAAAAAGCGGCCCAGAATAGTGTTATGGAAGATTAATCAAAGAAGTTTCTTTAATTTATTGTTCAGATATGCTCTTCACTATTGAGTACTGTCCGTCTGAATGATATAGCGTCTTCAAGAAAAGTCAGTGCGCGACAGGTTCCGACACAGATCAGCCTGTATTGATCAGGCTAGCTAAGTCTGAATCTTCGCTTGTTACTCTTTGGTCAGGCGGTGCTCTTTGGTAAGCCCAGATAAGGCTCATGCGTATAATGGAAAATTCGTGGGCGTGCAGGCTGATCCGAGTCTTTGATAGTCGCACAGTCTCAAGTTCTAATAGGAGTTGTCGTGCACGGCCTCAAATAGACGAATCACACGTGGGTACCGATGTTAACCCTTCCGACCCTGTAGACTGGCATGGATACCTGCACAAACAGTGTAGGTCCAGATGAGACGGTTCATAACGAGCTTTCTCTACAGGATCTACAGTTTGCCGCGCTGAGACGATTTGTTTATGCCAGGGGAGAAAATCCAAACTAGCTTACAGCTGCCGCCTAACATTGTAAGCGTTTTATGCAAAAGCGGAAACCAGTCAACTCTTTATCGAGTCGTCTATGCGAAGGGAGCTAATCCAAACCAGTTCATAACGTATAGCTAACACAACCCGGAAACCAGTAATTTATTTCTAGCTCATATGGAAATCCAAATTTGCAGGAGTATTAAAAGACAACAAGAGACGTTTGAAATTTATTATTATTAACATTTATTGATGATTTTATTTCAAGAAAACCATTGCATCTCCTAAAACAAACAGTAACAATGCAAACTGAAGTATGCGTGAATTATTTAAATTGCCATATACATGTGCCTTCCAAGCACATTTTGGCGAACAGAGAGGCGAACAGTCGTCATACCTATGACGTCACAATTTGGTTGTCTCGAACTACTGATAACTCGAACATTTTTATCAGGTCCCGTGAAGTTCGAGATAACGAGAGTCGACTGTATATATATATATATATATATATATATATATATATATATATATATATATATATATGTGTGTGTGTGTGTGTGTGTGTGTGTGTGTGTGTGCTTAAGAGCGTAGTTTGAGTTTTTACCAAATAAAAAAAAATGAATTCATTCACACGGATGCTTTAATTTGTAGTCTTAGATTAAGTTTTGGACTAAAAATAGACATGTGCTCATGTACACGGAAGCTTTTGTATTCTTAGATTAAGTTTTGGACTAAAATAGACATGTGTTCATTTACACGGATGCTTTTGTATCCTTAGATTAAGTTTTTACTAAAAATAGACATGTGTCCATTTACACGGATGCTTTTGTATTCTCAGTTTAAGTTTTAGACTAAAACTAGAAATGCATTCATTTACACCCATGATAGTGTTGTACAAACATATACGAGTAAATGTGACCATGGGTATTGTATTCTTCTAAGCTTAAATTTTAGATTAGAAAGATGTGTCCATACACACGGATGCATGTTAGACTGACTACTATGATATAGGTAGATAAATTCCATCACGAAAACACGCCTATATAATTTTGACCCCCTTAAACCCCGCTTTTATATAGAAAAAAACTGGGGTTTACAGGGGTATACATTATTTTTCTTATTTCTGCTCAAAAACATAGATTGTGGGTACTCGTTAGAACCGCCTCGCCGAGGCGGTTCTAACGAGTACCCACAATCTATGTTTTGAGCAGAAATATGAAAAATATCAGAGTTTTTATCTGAAAATTTTCAGTTTTTGGAGGTGAAGTTTTCTATATATTCGTATAGGCGTGTTTTCGTAATGCTAGTGATTATGGAAAACCTCCTGCTTAGAACAATTAGTAGAAATATTAAAGTTGCAGATACATGTATATCCAGTTAGATAGTACAATAGAAAAAAAAATCTGATATTTTCAAATTTCTTCTCAAAAAACAGACTGTGGGTAATTGTTAAAATCGACTCGGCGAGGCGGTTCTAATGAGTACTCACAATCTATGATTTTTAACAAAATAAGAAAATGTTTATCCTTGTAAACCCCAGTTTTACTTTATAAAAACACGCTCATTCAAATATACTGAAATTTTTACAACTAAAAAGGAAAATTTTCAGAAAAAAAAAATCTGATATTTTTCATATTTCTGCTCAAAACGGTGCCTCGGTGAGGCGGTTCTAACGAGTACTCACAATCTATGTTTTTAGCAAAATAAAAAAAAAACGTACATCCCTGTAAACCCCAGTTTTACTATATAAAAGCACGCGCCTATTCAAATATATATAAAAAAAAATTACACTCAAAAAAGGAAAACTTGCAGAAAAAAAAATCTGATAATTCTTGTATTTCTGCTCAAGTCATAGATTGTGTTTACTCGTTAGAACCGCCTTGGCTAGGCGGTTCTAATGGGTCCCACAATCTGTGTTTCTTTAGCAAAATAAGAAAAATAATGTATACACCTGTAAACCTTTGTTTCCTATATAAATGTGGGGTTTAAGGGGGTCAAAATTATATGGGCTTTTTTTCGGGATCGAAGTTTTATTGTACAAATTTACAGAATTTACCGTAAAATGTCACCCTGTCCATGACAGCCGTTATCTGATTGTATTTTTCATTGGTTTTCGTTCCAACCTAGGAAAAAGGAAACAAGATAAAAAAAAAACAAAAAAACTTCTTCACCCTTCACGACTCTCTGGACTAATTCAGCAGACGACAAATTGATGTCATTTTTCTTATTTTCGAAAAGATCACAGGTTTGGCATTTCATGCAAATCATTTGCATGAAATGCCAAATCCTGGTTTCTGGGAAAAATAAAAAAGAAAATTTTAAATTGCCGTCTGCTGAACATTTTACTCAGAGTGTTATGCGTTACATAGGGCTATTGTAAACCTAGTTATAATATCACATGGCCTATAAACGTGTTTCTTATTAAATCACTAATTAAACTTTGACCTGTTTCGCGGAGTCTACAGTTTAACCAAATTATGCCTGATGTCCAATGAAAGAGACATTAGCAAACAATGTAGACCCAGATCAGCGCCGCAAAGCGCGGCGTCTGATCAATGTCTACACTGTTTGCATCAAATACAGGAATTTCCTTTAAATATGGTCCATAATACAAATTAATCTTTAAAGCGCCAAGAAAACCTGCATCTGAAAATGTCGTCTGTTTATGTCGTCTGCTGAATATTCTTGCAAACTTTTCAAACCTATTTTTGCATACAGGCGAACAGTGTTGAACCAGATCAGAAGGAGCAGTCTGATCTGGGTCCACACTGTTTGCTGAATTGACTTATAAAATCACAAGCAGATGACAAAGCAGACGACAATAGTTGTGATGGCAGTTTAAGGGTTAAATATGGTCGATAATACAAATTAATCAGGCATCCCTTCTATTGGAAATGGGTTTGTCCAATGTGCTGCAGCAGAAGAGTCCATTCGGCAAAACCGGGTTATACCACAAGAACTATTGGCATAGCTGGCACGTAGACCAACGTATTTAGCCTAAGTATTACTACACTTGTCCCTTATTGTTAACAACTCCATTTTGCTACCTGGGCCCAGTTGTTCAAAGCATCGTTAGCTTAACGAGCTCGTTAAGGGTCATTTCGTTAACTGTTTTAGCGGATTCAATACACAATATTCTGATATTTTTTGCTGAAAAATGTGAGTAGCTTTTGCACTGCAAAAGCTACTCACATTTTTTCAGCAAAAAATTTCAGCATATTTGTGTATCACTCGATTAAACTTTTAACGAATCGTTAACTAACGACATTGTTAGCTTTGAACAACTGGGCCCTGGAGAAACGTCTTAAATCCGCTGTATGAGTGGCAGACCGTGTAGACCCTGATCAGAAGCACGCTTTTGGCAAATTCAGCAGACGGCAAGTTGTTGTTTTGTTATTGTTGTTGTTGTTGTTTTGATTTTTCAAGAAAATAAGGATTTTGCATTATGCACATTGTCACCAAAGAAGACAATTTGCAGGAAATGACAAATCCCATTTTCTGGAAAAAAAAGTAAGAAAACAATTTTTATATTGTCGTCTGCTGAAGGTTTTACCCAGCGTTAATAAAAGCATTTCCTGGCTATCACATAAACTTCACAATGTCTTGGTTCCCTAATTGAAACGTGTAACCATATAAATCGAGGCACAGTTTTTACTACACGATACCGTGCGCCCAGCGAAGACTCCGATCATATTAGGCATCCGCGCAGTCTGATCAGATAATTGTACAACCTCTCACTGAAAAAGGAAACGGCCTAACTTTGCGTAAGCGCATTGGAGAGGTTCTGATGTTCAAAGATTAATTTTAACCTGTTGATTATATATAAAAGAAGACAGTAATTAAAAACTTTTTTCTTAGGACATAAGAATTTATATTCCATTCAAATTGTCTTCAATAGGCCTCGTAAGTGACCCTCATATTAACCCTTATCTTGCTGAACACGACATGCCCTGTCCTGGCAAACAGTGTAGATCCAGATAAGTTGGCTTCTGAAGAAGCCAACTGATCTGGATCTTCACTGATTGTCATTAAATATGTGAATTTCTATCAAAGCCCGGATCAAGTAATCTGATTGGCTGGATATTAGAAGTGGGCGTGGCATCTTAATTTAATCAGCATGAGAAGGGTTAACTTACCTTAATGAAGAAGACGAGGTTTACGATTCCATCATCGAAGTTCTTCGCTTCTTTCAGGGAGCCATATTCTGCTCTGTAGTGGACGATATGCAACTGAAAACAAAAATCATTTTTTTTTTTCAAAGTATTTGTCCTTGTGCCGGCTACGAACAAAGGGACAGTTTCGCGTATACCGCCTATTTGGGTGTTTTGGGGGTCGATTGTTTACCAAAGTACACATACATCAAAATTCCCTTAAGGTTGCTGTCCACGTGATTATCACTGACCAACGAATCTGTACGAAATCCAGGTAAAGGTTATTTATAGCCACGGCCACGTTATTCTTGTCACTGTGACGTCAGAGTGCCGTGTAAAGAAGGTTACCTGTAAAACCTGGACTGGGATACTCGCAAATAGTGCAGACCCAGATCAGACATCGCAGAACGCGCCGTCTGATCAGGGTCCACAGAACGCGCCGTCTCATTAGGTCTGCATTGTTTGCTTAAAATACAGAAAGTTTTGGGTTAAACGAAAAATCTTTAGTCCCCGTTTAGGACCATTTTCCCAGCCAACATTCAGAGACAATCCATTACACGCCTATATAATTTTGACCCCCTTAAACCCCACTTTTATATAGTAAAACTGGGGTTTACAGGGGTATACATTATTTTTCATATTTCTGCTCAAAACATAGATTGTGGGTACTCGTTAGAACCGCCTCGGCGAGGCGGTTCTAACGAGTACCTACAATCTATGTTTTGAGCAGAAATATGGAAAATATCTGAATTTTTTATCTGATAATTTTCTTTTTTTGGTTGTAAAATTTTCAATATATTTGAATAGGCGTGTTTTCGTAATGCGACCCACTAGTGCTGTCAGTGCTTGATTGCGGTTTTGCAGACGATTTGAGTTTCATAATTCGCACCTATGACCATTACTGCTGCATTTGCCAGTTCCCTCTGATACATTCACTTCCTTTCAGGCCTCATCCCAGCTTTTTTTCTACTTAAATCTCTATTGGACCGTTATCGGCCCGACAAAATTCCTGTCGGGCCGATAACGGTCCAATGTAGATTCAAGCAAAATGCCAACAGAACGTGGTCTTTATCGAATCTTCTCTTTGATTTACAAGAAAAATAATTGTCTGTCCATGATGTTGAAGAAATCAAGGACTCTGCATGTATAAAATTTGTCTTCGATCTCGTCTGTATTTGTTACTTTGGGAGCATTTGCACTGATTATAGTATTTTATTATATACAAAGTAATGAAATATAGAGAATTATTAATGAAATAAAATGCATATTTCGAAAAAGTTATATTTTCACTAGTGAAAATATGAAACTTATATTTTCACTCCTCTGAGCAGTGAAAAATATAAGATCTGGAACTACTTTTTTTCTTATTTACATTAATGGTCAAAGGGAAGCATGTTCAATACCTAAATTCATGTTCAATACCTAAAATGTTTCTTGTTCTATTAAATTGAACTAAATACAGTTGATTTTATTGCTCATATCCCTTAAAAAGATGCTTTTAGGCTGAAATATTTCGGGGACTACTTTTTTTTTCGGAAGTAGGTTTCCCGCTGTTATGCGGTTCTTATATGTCACCGCCAAGGAACAAAACTGCGTGTCAGACTTCCCCTTGCAAATGCAAGATTTGCATCTCTTCTGTCGAAAGTGATGTATATAATAAAAAGAAAATTCAAATGTTTGTCGTGAATATGACTTTTATTTCATCTCGTGAAGTGAAAAAATGTATATTTCATTCGTGCCTTCGGCACGCATGAAATATACAATTTTTCACTTCACTCGATAAAATAAAAGTCATATTCACTCCAAACAACTGAATATCCTCTATATAGTTGCCTTTCTATAGTTGTCTTGTTCTGACAAGGCACTTTTTTCTTGTTTTTCAACTTACCTCCATTGGAAATTTCTTGCCTTCCAGTTTGTGGCCAGAATCAGACTTCTCATCTTTACCCCAATGGAATTGGAATTCTTGTGCAACATAGTCATCAGTTAGACCTCCACTTGTAAGCTTCATGTGTGGCTTATCAATTGTGAATATAACTGAATATTTTGAAAGAAAGAAAAAATATACATATCGAACTTCAATAGCTCAAACACCGATGGCTCGTTTACCATGTAGCTCAAACACCGATGGCTCGTTTACCATGGCTGCTTGTAACTTGTTTTGGAGTCCCTACGAAATTCTTTCGATAGCTCAAAAAATATATTTGAGAAAGTTTTCTTATTTAATCATGCATGAAATTGTGTGTGTATGCGTGCGTGCGTGTGTGTGTGCGTTCGTGAAATAATGCATCATGAGTGTCCATGCAGGATAGGGAAAACGCGATTCTAATGAGTACACTCACCATGCCATTATTGATCGAAAATAAGATCGAAAAAAAAATCACTAATCGCCTATCGCGTCCAGACCTGGCACCATGATTAACTCTCCAGTGGCTCGAACTACCCATGGCTTGAAATATTTTCCATGGACCAAAAGGTGTTCCAGCCATTGAAATTCGAAAGGAGCTAATCTTTTCAACCTTCTGAAATAGACTCTTCCATCTCTGCATTCGGATACATTTATTACTGCCTAAAGGGTGACAGTTGTAAATAAATGACAGAATAGCGAACGGTGTACATCACGAAAACACGCCTATTCAAATATATTTAAAATTTTACCACCAAAAATATGAAAATTTTCAGATAAAAATTCTGATATTTTTCATATTTCTGCTCAAAACATAGATTGTGGGTACTCGTTAGAACCGCCTCGCTGAGGCGGTTCTAACGAGTACCCACAATCTCTGTTTTTGAGCAGAAATAAGAAAGATAATGTATACCCCTGTAAACCCCAGTTTTACTATACTAAAGTGGGGTTTAAGGGGGTCAAAATTATATAGGCGTGTTTTCATGATGAGTGGTGATGGGACGGTTTATTAAGGGCTGTCTCATCAGGATCTGCACTGTTTGCAAAAGTATGTTTTTTTGTCTACTTGAATATAAGGGTTAACAATTCAAGACAGTCCCATCACGAAAACAGGCCAATATAATTTTGACCCACTTAAACCCCACTTTTATATAGTAAAACTGGGGTTTACGGGGGTATACATTATTTTTTATTATTTTTGCTCAAAACATAGATTGTGGGTACTCGTTAGAACCGCCTCGGTGAGGCGGTTCTAACGAGTACCCACAATCTATGTTTTGAGCAGAAATATGAAAAATATCAGAGATTTTATCTGAAAATTTTCAGGTTTTGGGGGTGAATTTTTCTATATAATTGAATAGGCGTGTTACATCACGAAGCACAGCCTTCCCGAGGCACCGAGAGAAGTGATGAGGAACAAACAATGACAAGACACGAAGACACAGTTACAATAACTGACATACACACAGAAGAATTGCAATATTCAAAGGAACCGCCTTGAAACGGTCAGCAGCAACTACATTTGTGTACAGAAACTGCAACTATGGACTTAAACTAGCTTTGCCCTTACTTCTGACACAGCTCAAACGTATGTTTTCAGTCTTTATTCGGTTCTCTACTTTCTGTTTTGATTTTGTGACTGAAAATCTCTTTGGCAACAAATGACACATCCTAAAATAAAATAGCCCACTCCGGATTTTCAAGGCTACCACTATAAATAAATCCCGAAAATACAGATCCTTTGCAAGCAAAACCCAACCCAAGTTAAAAAATAGAAATAACAGCCTCGGTATTATTGTGTCTCTTCATGAATATCACCATAATGTTTAACAATCTTTACGCCTCCTAGCCATGGTTGAGCAATATTCTATTTTTTTTTCTCAAATAAATTCAATGATCCCAAAGCCAAGAAAAATATATAGACTACACTACATTGAGGTACTGGGAAACGTTCTACGGCCGCAAATGGTTAAACGATATTCTATTTTCAAGAAAAATAAATAAGCCCAGTCTTTGGAAAGGACAGGCAAGAAAAAAAAACACTAGAGTGATGGAGCGAAGTATTCGGAGACGTTTTATGACCACCCACCACAGCATTACATACCAGTCATTAGGAAGAAAAAAGTCTAGAGAAGACCAAACAAACTTAATTACTGTAAAGTGAAGTACGAGGAGACGTGATACTGCCGCCACACATCATTAAACATAATGTAGATTGAATCAAAGCACTGACAGTACTTGTGGGTCGATTGTTTCTGAGTGTACGCTGGGAAAATGGTCCTGAATTGGGTCTTAAGACTTTCCATCACAAAAACATGCCCATATGGTTTTGATCCCCCTCTTCACCCCCCCCCTACCCCCCCCCCGCCCACCCCCCCCCCCCCCCCCCCCCCCACTCACACACACTTAAACCCCACTTTTATATAGTAAAAGTGGGATTTACAGGGTAAACATTATTTTTCTTATTTCTGCTCAAAAACATAGATTGTGGGTACTCGTTAGAACCGCCTCGGCGAGGCGGCGAGGCGGTTCTAACGAGTACCCACAATCTATGTTTTGAGCAGAAATATGAAAAATATCAGATTTTTTATCTGGAAATTTTCATTTTCTGGTGGTAAAATGTTCAGTATATTTGAATACGCGTGATTTCGTAATGTTCATTTTACCCTTAGCTTACTGTAGTTTAAACATTTAGTGCAAACCCTTATTAGTCACCGCGTTCTGCGGCGTCTGATCTGAGTCCGCACTGTTTGCCAATGTCCCAGCCCAGGTTTTCAATTATGCGGCGTCTGATCTGAGTCCGCACTGTTTGCCAATGTCCCAGTCCAGGTTTTCAATTAATCCTCTTTACACGACACGGCTATAAATAACCGTTTACCTTTGATTTCGTACAAACGCGCGGTTTGATTTCATTGGTCAATAATAATCACAAGAACAACAACCTGTAAGCTATGGCTCGATTGACCCCAAATTGTTAAAAGAGGTATCCCTTGGAAACAAAACACACATCAAACAAAAAAAAAATAGAAGACCTTTTATTTACCATTCTAATTAACAGTAAAGTGCTACACCGCTCAGTGCTCCTAGCCTGTGGTTGAACCGTCTAACATTAAAACAATTCATACGACTCACTGATCGAAAAGGAAACAAAAAAAATAAACTTCACTAGAGTGAAGTACGGAGAAACGTTTGACGGTATACTCACTATTGCTGTAGACATTCTGTGTCGTGTCTGATCAGTATCTTCGCTGTACGCTTTCTCCATAAGCAGAGAGCCCAGGATTCTTCAAGTGGTCAGTGAAGACTCTGATCAGACTGCGCGAATGCGCAGGCTGATCTGAGTCTTTGCTAAGCGCTTTAGTTTGAAGGTAAATATCTCATTTACGGCTCAAAACATATTATATTAACCCCTTAGTATTGACAATGAGGCTTGACCATGACCAAACAGTTTAGGCCCAGATCAGACCCCACAGAACGCAGAACGCAGCGTCTGATTAGGGTCTAAACTGTTTGCCACCCATCCAACATATTTTAGACACGTCTGAGCTGGTAGTTAAATAGACTTGTTTAAATTTTAGGACGAGTGCAATTCGGAGTTAATGTTTCCAAATATTAAGGGTAAAACCCGGTACTCACTGTTGTGGCCAACATTTTTTGCATGCCCAGTGATGTTCTTCTCGTAGTTTGTGAATATCATGCTCGCGAGGTATTTGTCATATTTTCTACCCGAGGGTTTTGGAATGTCGATAGGAGACTGGTCGCGCTTACTTGCGGAACAGCCTTCATTCTTCTTTCCCCAGTATTTCGGCCCTGTGAAAACAAACAAAGCTCATGGGAAACAGCAATCTGATTAAAAATCAGATCTTTTCAATAAAATCTGAGGAAGACTAGTTGAAGATCACCATCGAAAACCGTAGACCGAAACGTCTATTTTAAGACTATTTAAAGACAGCCAATCAGATCGTGTTTAACGTGTCGCTTTCGGTTAGTTTTACAAAATGGCGACGTTGGAAAGTAGGATCGAAAGCGTGTTTAGGGAAAATGGAGTGAAGGAATTTAAACACCGCCAGCAGCTTATTTTTTTATTGTTTGATGGAGAAATAAGATTTTGTCGACATACTGAACGGAAAAAAACCGCAGATAACGCAGATATCATCCAAAAAGTACACTTTTTTGGCACCATATTTTCTCTGTCACCATATTTTCTGTGGTCATGGGCGTCGCCATTTTGAGTTACTGGTTAGAACCTTGCCTATTGTAAAATATAGCAAAACGCATATTTATCACATTGGCATAATTTTACTTTCTTAATTGTGTAAGCGATTTGCTAATTGGTCAATCCAGACGGTAATTCGATGGTAACCCTCTATATGTGTTCGTCAGATACCCCTGGGGAAGTTATGATTTTATTTAGATTGGGAAAATCTGATATGTCGAGGTACGGATATCTCGAAGTATTTCAGAGAGTTCTTGGAACTCGAGATAACGAGAGTCGACATGATTATTTGCGTGTTACTTTGTAAGTTTGATACATTCCATAATTCTCACGTTACGTGTCCGCGGAATCATCACGAAAACATGCCTGTATAATGTTGACCCCCTTAAACCCACTTTTATACAGTAAAACTGGGGTTTACAAGGGTAAACATTATTTTTCTTATTTCTGTTCCAAAACATAGATTGTGGGTACTCGTTAGAACCGCCTCGCCGAGGCGGTTCTAACGAGTACCCACAATCTATTTTTTGAGCAGAAAAATAAAAAAAATATCAAAATTTTTATCTGAAAATTTTCATTTTTTTGGTGGTAAAATTTTCAGTATATTTGAATAGGTGTGTTTTCGTAATGTTGCGTCAAACAATTGATACACCTGCAAGTGATATATTTTTAACAGGGAACTATTTACCTCCGTTTTTAATGACAAATTTCATCTGTCATTTTTCGTTACCATCAATTTCCCAGTGTTAATGGCTTTCAACACCACGGAACATGCTGCACAGAAAGCAGTGCAACATATACTCCAATTCAGAGGCATTAACAAAAATATTTAGTCAAAATCCCATAATTTGATCATGGTTTAAGAGCATTAGCTCTCGGATTTTGAATATAGTATTAGAAAAAAAAAACAGGAACAAAATTGCCTAGTTTAAGTGACGAATGCATATGCATGAGGAAAATGTAAACAAACCGAAGTAACTGTGGCCAACGTATGATATATCAATACGCCATCGCTCTTGCTACTAGTGGATGCGTACCTCTTGTTAGCGTTGCCAATCTTACAAGGTCTATAAAACACACATACAGTCGACTCGTTATCTCGAACTCCAAGGGACTCTCTGAAATACTTCGAGATATCCGTAGTTCGACATATCAGGTTTGCAGAATTGAGGAAAAAATAATTTGATTAACCACATTTAACAAACTGATAGGTAATTGGACTTTTGAAGTTAGAGATATATTGAAAATGTTGTGGAAAAGAGGAGAAATTGCTTCTTAGGAGCAATTTCTCCTCTTTTCTACAATATTTTCCATCTGTTGTTAGGTTTTCATGTATAGGCAGGGACCAGATTTTCGCTTCGAGATAAGCGGTTATTCGAGATAAGCGAGGTCGAAATAACGAGAGTCAACTGTATATATAATCGATCCACGCATGGTAATTATTGAAAGATTACTTAAGTTCAGATTTTCTTAAAATTTTCAAGAAATCTGTCATTTCAGTGCCTTTGGCGCTTTGATTATTTTCTTTTATTGTGGGTCACTCTTAAAGGAAAATGTCTTGTCAAGAGCAGTCCTCATGTAAAAAAGGTATTGACACTTACCACGCTATGGGCAGTCAGCATACGATTTTCTTTTTTTTTTTCCTAGAAAACAGGACTAGACACTTCATGCAAATTGTCTCCAAATGGAGTAAGAAAAACATATTTCAAAATGTCGTGTACTGAAATTTTTACCCAGAGTGCAAAGTGATAAATTCTAGTGAATGCAGCGTCTTGACAGAAATTGTTTTCTAGGATTTTTTCCTAAAGAAGCCAACTGATCTGGATCTACAATGTTTGCCATTAAGTATGTGAATTTATATCAACAATCTGGATCAAGAGATCTGATTGGCTGACAAGTAGAAGTAGGTGTGACATCTTGATTTATTCAGCATGACATGGGTTAAAACGCCCGCTGAAAAGGGACAGGGCGTAACTTTGAGAAAGCACACTAGAGGAATTCCGACGCTGAAAGCTAAAACTTTAACCAGCTGATTACGAATTAAAGAAGATAGCTACATTTAAAATACTTGCTTAGTTTTCAAAGACAACAAGACGACCTTTCATCCTTTTTGAACATATCAGCAATTATTCGTCTGCTGAATTTGCCTAGAGAATGGAAAAGTTTATAAATATATTCACCATTGTCATTTCGGTAACTCCAACTCCAGCCAGACCAAACACCTGAAAAAAAATAAAAACATAGAACAAAAGAAATAAATAATTAACTGTCACATGAGAAAAGGGTCTTTTTCTCATATGAGAACAGTGAATGCCCAGACCGGACCGTCCATTTGCGCAGTTTGATCATGTTCTCCTGTCGATAGTCTATGCGTACATGAAGTATGGTAGATGTTGAAGTTGACGCTATGATAGTGCATCCTACAACTGGAATAAAGCTAGGGTAAGAAAAAGTGTGTAAACATGGTTTGGAGTCTAGAATTTAGAGTATGACATTCAATACCAAGTTTAGATTTCTCAAACGAGAACGGCTTTCACAAACAAGTTTGGTACTGAATCATAAGTCCAGTATTCAATCTCAAGATTGGTATTCAATTCCAATGTTGGTATTCGATCCCAAGGTTGGTATTCAATTCCAGTGTTGGTATTCGATCCCAAGGTTGGTATTCAATTCCAAACTGGGTATTCAATCCCATGGTTGTTATTCAGTCTTAGTGTCGGTATTCAATCCCAAGCTTAGTGCATTTATTCAGTCTACAACAAATAATTTTGACCCCCTTAAACCCCATTTTTATATAGTAAAACTCGTTTTACAGGGGTCTACATTATTTTTTTTCTTTTTTCTGCTCAAAAACACAGATTATGGGTACTCGTTAGAACTGCCTCGGCGAGGCAGTTCAAACGAGTACCCACAATCTATGTTTTGAGCAGAAAAATTAAGAAATACCAGAATTTTTAGTTGAAAACTTTCAGTTTTTGGTTGTGAAATTTTCAATGTATTTGAATAGGCGTGTTATCGTAATGGTTAAGGAGCGTGTAAAGTGATGTCTGTAAAGTTGGCGAGGGATTTGTAACTTGGAGTTTGTAACACCACTGGCCCATGAAAGTGCCCAGCTTGAGGTTCAGTTCAAGGTTTTTAAACTCCAGGCCTCCAGGCTTGAAGAACAATTTTCAAGCTTGGGATTGTATACCCTGGTTTTGTTGGGGTGGACTCTCTCTCTCTCTCTCTCTCTCTCTCTCTCTCTCTCTCTCTCTCTCTCTCTCTCTCTCTCTCTCTCTCTCTGTTGGAGACGGCTCAACATTGCTGAAATATTATTGCCAGGGCCGTTAAACGTTAGCTCAAGCAAACAAAGAAAGTAAATTTAACTTTTATGAAATAAGCTGTGCGCATATATTCGTAAGAAGAATGTTCTGCCCGGGTCTTTGATCATCACATATTATTTTTATCACGAACTGTATCTGAATAAAAGCCCGTTTAACCTATAAGGGGTAAAAGATTGTCATTGTAGCACTTTATCAAAGGTTATGGCCAACTTATGGGCTATGCATTAGTTTTGATAATTTCACTTTTAAAGTAGGTGGATGTATTGGTACAGCTAAGCGCAATTTTTAGCATTCCCGGAACAAGTGACAAAAAATTGATATTTTAACTACTTGTTTTAGTTTTGATGAGGTAAGCCTGAAAATCGATGTGAAAAGCTATTAGTAATTTATTTATTTTATTATTACTATTATTATTTATTAATTTTTTTTATTGCGGGAGTCGTTCTCGTGAAGGTCGACGGGACGAGATAATTTTAGACCTATTGAATTCTCCCATATTATTATGAAATTTAGCCGATATAGCCAAGGTTTGCATGTAAAGAACCAAAGACTATTCCGTATTAAAATTAGCTTTAACATTTATTGTGGGCGAAGCGTAGACCAAGCTAATTATGAAAGCTTATACTTGTTTTTTTGCAACAGCTATTAAGGGGTGGGGTTGGCAGGTAGATTTCCCTTCACTTCATCACGAAAACACGCCTATATAATTTTGACCCCCTTAAACCCCACTTTTATATAGTAAAACTGGGGTTTGCAGGGGTATAAGTTATTTTTCTTATTATTTATATAGTAAAACTGGGGTTTACGAGGCGGTTCTAACGAGTACCCACAATCTATGTTTTGAGCAGAAATATGAAAAATATCACAGTTTTTTATCTGAAAATTTTAAATTTTTGGAGGAGAAATTTTCTATATATTTGAATAGGTGTGTTTTCGTAATGTTATATCAGATACACATTTTGTGGCTTCTAGTTTGACTTGCTTCACATCCATCCCTACTGAAAAGATATCCACTCTAAAATGAACGATTTTTTGTTTCCAAGTGGAGATAATTCTTTCTTTTTAGACTAGATCTCTTTTCAGACGAGATGTAAAAACAAATTGGACATATTTGCTTCCCTTGAAAGCTAGACGATATTGTCATGAAAACTTGGCTATGCCACATGCGACCCGAGCGGGGTTCGAACCACAGCGGTGAGAAACCTAATGAATTAAGAGTCAACTCTTCTATCCACTAGGCTAAGGGGGCCCGCCAATTTTCAGGGGAAAGAATACACTTTCAAGGGAGGTAACTCTGTCAAAATTGATTTAGTCCCCTTCCGAAAAGTTTCTCTAAAAGGAAAGATGTTGTGCTAAATCTGCTGTTCTCAGAAGATAAAGGCATTATTATTATTATTATTATTATTATTATTATTATTAAAATCACTATTATTATTATTATTATTATTATTATTATAATCACTGTTATTATTATTATTATTATTATTATTATTATTATTATTATTATTATTATTATTATTATTATTATTATTGTTGTTGTTGTTATCATCAATCTTTCGTTTTAAAGAAGACCAAGGGGCTTTGTGTGTAAGAATGCAAACAATTCACAGAAGTTATCTCCATTGCTAAAAAATGCGGAAAATATACCAGTTGTATATGTAAAGTAAAATAGAACCCAGTCCTTACCTGCAGGGCAGTTCACAGATACTCGGAGTCAAGAGAGCGTTCTGGACGGGTCTCTTGCGGAGTCAGGAGAGGATTCTGGACCAAATGGGTCTCTTGCGTTGATTTTTTTCAAAAGAATCTTTGCATTTTACAACGATTCGAACACTTCTGATGGTCACGAAAATGTAAGGAAACTTCTAGACAACGTTTTAAGAAAATTGTTTCTTTATCAAGGCTCAAAAAAGTATTTGAGTACTTATTTGAGTCTAGATACGACACTGCTATTTGTTTAAAGTCATCTAAAATAGGATACAGAATCTGCAATGTAACATGTACATTATATACATTACAAGAATTCAAGCCGGAGCAAAACATTCCTTACGAAGATTGCATGTGCGCCCACGAAGACTCAGATTAGCCTACGCATATGCGCAGGCCTGATCTGAGTCTTCTCTGTCCGCCTGAAGACGCTTTGGTTCACTGGTTAGCCACATAGTTCCCTGCGAAGACTCTGATCACACTGCGCAAATGCGCAGGCTGATCTAAGTCATTGCTGGGCGCACTTGCAGTCTTGTAGGAAATGCTGTGCCCCGGCTCATATTGCAATCTGAGAAGAATTTCGGAAAACACATGGTCATGACAGTAATCACAGGTGAAAGATATCATATTGCTAAGTGCAGAGTTACATTTTCAGCGGATGAGATATATATATATATATATATATATATATATATATTTTGTTTGTGTTGAGGTTTACGGCCCAGTCAACCTGTCTGGGCCATGTCGAGCGCGGTCAGTTTACCTAACCACACGTTTACTGGGCAAGCTTAGTCCTCTAAGCGGTTAACCAGTACTGTGCACATTCTTTCGCCAGAAACTGACAACTGCCCTTCTTGAATCAGCGGAAGGGAGAGAATGACCGCAGAAAATATTTCATGATCAATCTCCACGAAAGAATGTTGCCGACCTCGGCGGGGGTTGAACCCGCGACCTCCTGGTCTCCAGTCGGACGGCGCATCCAACTGAGCCACCGAGGCCGGCCTATGTATATATATATATATATATATATATATATATATATATATATATATATTTTTTTTTTTTTTTTTTTTTTATTCATTTATTTTGCCGATTCCCGATTTAATTCAATCTATATTCGACCGTCTGATAACAAAAATCTATATTGGACTTCTATAATGTTCCGATATAGATTTAAGTAAAATGGTATCTAGAAAAGTACCTATGAAAAAAATCTAACCTTTCCTCCTATCTATTCGAAATTAACGCAGATTGTAATATTTTATTTTTCAGGGAAAATAAGGCTCGATATTCCTGCGAATTACCTGCCTGGCTTAGATACATGTAAACTCGCTGGCAATTTGCAAAGAGAGATAAGTTTCCAGACAGGAAATCCCGTGTATTTAAAATCTTTCAGAAACGGTGCTGCTCTTAAAAGGTCGAAGAAGAATTCTATTTTATTTATTTATTTATTTATTTATTATTTATTTATTTAAAGAGTACCCCAAGTGAGAAGAGACGTAACTTTTTTCATACCAGAGTTATTTCTCTTGAAGGGTATCTAGTCTTATTAAAAGCTTTGAAAACGGATATGTCTTTAACTTGTTCCCATTTAAAAGACTTGAAAGCCGGTGTATTTATACACTATTCCATTTAAAAGACTTGAAAAGCCGGTGTGTCTATAAACTATTCCCATTTAAAAAGACTTCAAACCCCGGTGTATTATAACACTATTCCCTTTAAAAAGTCTTGAAAACCGAAGTATTTATAAACTATTCCCATTAAAACGACTTCAAACCAGGTGTGTCTATGAACTATTTCCATTCAAAAGACTTGAAAGCCAATGTGTCGGTAAACTTTTCCCATTTAAAAGGACTTGAAAGCCTTGTCTATAAACTATTCCCATTACAAAGGCTTGAAATCCGATGTGTCTATAAACTATTCCCATTAAAAAGACTTGAAAGCCGGTGTGTCTATACAAGCCTTAATATGAATAGAGTTTGCTGTAAAATACGACCGTATCATATGATAACAAACTGGGGCAAATGGTCAGTGAGTTAAGTATACTCCAAGCCGGCACGATGGCCAAGCAATGTAAAGTTTCTAAGTGTATGACCTTGATTCTGCTGAACCCGGATATGCCCTGCCTTAGCAAAGTGTAGATACTGATTGGTTGGCTTCTGAAGGATCTGCACTGTTTGTCATTATGTGAATTTGAATCAATAACCTGAATAAATTAATTTGATTGGCTGAAAATTAGAATTGGGCGTAGCACCTTAATTCATTCAGCATGACAAGGGTTAAGAACTGTCAACCGACCTGTATCTATCATGTAGTAAACCGTATATCATGTCATTTGAGTAACTTTAAGTCAGGACTTCCAGCAACAAAGATCTTAACTTAAAATATTGATGCACCGTTAAAATGTCCTTTGATCTATTGCAGCATCAAGATCATGTCAAATGAAACGTATTTGAAATGTATTGAACAAGTACATAGTGAAGATTGTCAGAAATATAACAAACATTTAACTCATTTTTCTACGTCCGTGACCTGGACCCTAATTCTGATGCAGCAAGATTACATAACCGACCCG